>VSMD01047827.1:0-46316 GCA_008750895.1 Mirza zaza
TAAGGGCCGCCATAGACGAAGACATAGCCAGAATTGAGGAGTCCATTTCCCATTTAGAAAAATCCCTAACTTCACTATCCGAAGTGGTGCTACAGAACCGGAGGGGGCTAGACTTAGTATTCCTCCACCAGGGGGGGCTATGTGCGGCCCTAGGGGAAGAGTGCTGCTTCTATGCAGACCATACTGGGGTAGTCAGAGAGTCCATGGCAAAGGTCAGGGAGGGACTTGCCCGACGAAAACGAGAGCGCGAGCAACAACAAGGATGGTTTGAGTCGTGGTTCAACAGTTCCCCGTGGTTAACTACCCTGCTATCTACCTTGTTAGGACCTATAATAGTGCTCATGCTCATCCTCACCTTTGGGCCATGTATTCTGAACAGGTTAGTCACTTTCATAAAGGAATGAATAAATACTGTGCAGTTAATGGTACTGCAGCAGCAATACCAAAGGGTGAGTCTTAAAGAGAACAGCTTAGGAATAGAAGAAATACAAGACCCTGGATAGGAGCAAGAATGCTCGTAAGAACCAAGAGAAAGCGGGGAGTGTAAGGTACTGGGCTATAAGGAACAGACACCTTCCAGCTGCTGTTTACTGCTTAATTGCCTGCCGCAAGGCATCATGAGTATATTATGGGATGCAGAGGAGAAAGACAAAGAGAGCGGAAACCTGAGTCCCTCAGCTAGGACCCGGAACAGGTTAGGGCCTATCAGGGGCAGGCTGAAGTAATAAAAAATAAAAAAAATCACTGTGGGGGTGGACGCTTGACCAGTATGGAGGTAGTGAAGTTATAAAAGGGGATTTTCACACAAAGGAGGGTCCTTGCCCGGGAAGAGGCCACTGCGCTGGCACTCTGGGGGCTCGGACCCTAGCTCGAGCTAGACAATAAAACTCCTTTTGGTAATTACAGCCTCGGTGACTCTGTCTCTCTGTCCTGCGGCCTTGTGAATCCCGAGTATAACAATAAATCTCTACATGAGTAAACAGTATAATCAAGCAACTCATGTTTCATATTAAAATTCCACTTTTGAAGATGACTTAACTGACAAATGCATTAGTCGCTGTGCCTTAGGAAAGCCTCCTCATTCCGATTCAACAGAGCGTTGCCTGCTGGAACCGTGCTGAAGCCTTCTCACAGGTTCTCAGGCCCTGCCAAGCTGGTGGGCGGGACTGAAGTCTGTGTGCTCAGCTGAGAGCAACCCTGCGGCAGGCAAGGTGAGCCTCTCCATTACTCTGAATGTTCCTTGACTGAATGTGTAAGATACTGTATTCCCCAGTCACTTGTGGGGCCATGTAAAATGATACTTCCTGCTTAACTCAATAAGGAAGGTGACTTGAGTTTTAATGAATTTCAAATCTAGTTGCAACAAATTAGGTAGTGGATAACTCTTTACATTTGAATAATTGCTCAACAAGTTCTGACCTAATTTCTCTCTCTTTCTCTTTCCCTTTCTCATACACACATTTCTTAAGTATTTCCTTAACACTGGTTAGGGTAGGAAGTATTTTATTAAAATAAAGAACAAAGTTCTTATCATTGACTGGTCACTTAAGCAACCACACAGTACAGAAGACATATCAAAACACTTTTTACTTTTTCTGTCATGTTGCTCATTGCTCCCTTATGAGCTCACTGAATGAACAGGGATTTTCTGCACTCTGGTTTCCCTGTCCCCCAAACTGAACCCGAAACTTTCCTTTTAACACTGAATCCACAGCTTTTATGCCTTGCATTTTCTTTTAAACTTAAAACTCAAAGGAAGTATTTATTTAGTTTTTTAAATAATAGATCTTGTTTTATTGAATACTTTTAGATTTACAGAAAACTTAAAGGATAATACAGAATTCCCATATACTCAGCACCCAGTTTCCCCTATTACTAACATATAAGTATGGTTCATTTGTTATGATTAATGGATTAATATCAAAACACAAAGTCCATAGTTTATTTAGATTCTTCTAGTTTTAATCTAATGTAATTTTTCTGTTCTAGGATTCCATCCAGGATGATGTATTATATCTAGTTGTCATGTTTTATTAGGTTTCTTTTGTCTATAACACTTTCTCAAACTTTTCTTGTTTTTGAAGACTTCGACGATTTTGAGGAATACAAATCAAGCATCTTTTGAGATATCCCTCAACAGGAATTTGTCTGTTGTTTTTCTTATGAAAACAACAGACAACAGTGTGTTTTTCTCCACACTGGGCTTTGGAGTTTTGTCCAGGATGATCACAGAGGTAAAACATACCACTTTGTCCCATCATACCCAGGGTTCACGCTTTCAGCATAATTTATGACTGTGATGTTCACCTTGACCCTCTGACTGAGGCAGAATTTGTCAGGTTTCTCTGATGTGAAATTACCCCCAAGCCCATTCTGTGCTCTCTAGAAGAAAGTCTCTGCGCAGAGATGGCACTCCGGGAACGAAGAACTATGCTCTCTTTTAAGGGGAAGTGTCTACCTAATTTGTTTGGGATTATTCTGAATAGGAGATTTGTCTTTCTCGTTCATTTATTAATTTATAAAATATTTATTATTATCTGTATGGGATCATGTATATTTATTTAAAATTTTAGGTTAAAATCTTATACTGCTTTATTTATATTGTTGCTCAAATTGATTGGGCCTTAGTCACTGAGAGCTCTTTTGAAATACAAATAGCATTGTGGGCTGGTTTGTTTATGTTTTCATTTTTGAGCACTTCCTTACTTGCTGGTACTATGCACTTCTTCAGGCTCATCTTGCATCATGGTCCTAAAAGCAAACATTTCTCCAAAGAGTCATTGTTCATATTATTGGAGAGTGCTATTAAAGGCCAAGAATTGGGCACTCGGGGTGCTCATTGTTACTGGGGTGTCATTCTTTTAGGTCTTTCCAGCTGAGAGAACAAAGAAATATATGTCTATATACAAACCCATGTAAATATACAGAGGTACAAATATTTCTACATATAGCCATAGGCATGTATATTACATTAAATATGGGTTTATGCTGATGTCTCCAACTGTGATCCACTACCCATGGGCCATCCTCACTTCCTTCCTCTGCTGTTCTGTAAACTCCCACTCCAACAGTGAGGAACCCGGCTCCACCATCCACTATCTACTTATTTACTTATCCAATTCCAGTCTTTACTGGGAAAGACCTGTAACTTTGTGGGAAACAACTTCATGAACTAGAGTTCAGAGTTTATGTCCAGATCCATTTTGCCTTTTGTCTTATGTTTCACACATTTCCAAAGTTACTGAGAGTAGTGACATTTTCTCCCATACCTTCTGGAAGGTTTTTGCATTCTTTTTTTTGTACAGATAGATTCTCTTGGCACTATCTTCCTTCCTTCCTGTGATGTCCCAACCTCCCAATAGTTTATTTATTTTGCATACATTAAGGCTCAGCTTTTTTTGTGCTGAATTCTAATTTTTTTTGACTAACAAATAATGTCATGTATCCATGACTAAAGTATAATAACAGTGAAGAACAGTTTCAGCACCTTAAAAATCTC
The DNA here is from genome assembly GCA_008750895.1 of Mirza zaza. Taxonomy (NCBI): domain Eukaryota; kingdom Metazoa; phylum Chordata; class Mammalia; order Primates; family Cheirogaleidae; genus Mirza; species Mirza zaza. The sequence goes on from VSMD01047827.1 coordinate 3,500, forward strand.
CATGTTCACCCTTTCAATTCTTCTCCCCAAACTCGTGGTAGCCACTGAGTTTTAATTTTTCTGTTAAGTTTGCCTTTTTAAATTATAAGTATGTCATATAATTTGAATCCTGTAGCATGCAGCTTTTTCACATTTGCATCTTTCACATAGAAATATTCATTTAACTTTCCTCCATGTCTTTTTTATGGCTTGATAGCTCATTTCTTTTTACCACTGACTAATATTCCATTGTAAGAATGTATATCACATTTTATCCTTCACCTATTGAAGGATATCTTGACTGCTTTCAGTTATTGGCAATTATGAATAGAAGCAGTATGAACATTCACCTGCAGGATTTTTGTAGATGTAAATTTTTAAATCAGTTGGATAAATATCTAGGAGTGCAATTGATAGATGGTATGGTAAGCATATGTTTAACTTTGTAAGAAACTGCCAAATTGTTTTCTAAAGTTGCTGAATAATTTTGTATTCACACTAACAATAAATGAGGCTTCTTTTTATACCATATCTTCGTGAACACTTGATTTAGGTTGTCAATTCTTGGATTTTAGCTATTCTAATAGGTATAGTGGTGTATCACTGTCGCTTTAATTTGTAATTTTCTTGTGAAACATTATGTTGAGCATATTTTCATATTCCTATTTGCCATCTATATATTTTCTTTGGTGAAGCTTCTGCTCAAATTTTTTGCCCATTTTTAACTGAGTTGTTCATTTTCTCATTGTTACATTTTAAGTGGTCTTTGCATTTTTTGGAAGCCTTTGTCAGATATTTATGAAAAAGAAATATTTCCTCCAAGTCTGTGATGTGTGTTTTCATTCTCTTAACAGTCTTTTGCTGAGCAAAATTAAAATTGTTAATTCTAATAATGTACAACTTATCAATTTTTTAATGGACTGTACTTTTGTTATTATATTTTTTAAAAGTATTGTCAAATATGAGGTCACCTAAATTTTTCACTATATTATCTCCCAGAAATTTTATATTTTGCATTCCACATAGACCTCTACGATCCATTTTGAGTTAATTTTTGTGAAATCTATAAGATGTGTAACACGATTCTATTTTGAGTTTTTCCGTTTGTTTTGTTTTGTGCATGTGGTTTCCAATTCTTCCAGCACCACTTGTTGAAAAGACTATCCTTTCCATTGAAATTCTTTGTGGTTTCATCATAAATTAGTTGGTTATATTTGTGCAGGTCTGTTTTTGGGCTCCCTATTTTCTTCCACTGGTCTCCAACATCAAGCTGTCTTGATTATGGTAACTTTATAGTAAGTTCTGCGACCAGGTAGTGCCAGTCCTCCAACTTGATCTTCTTCAATATTGTCTTATAACTTTCAATATACACTTAAAACAAGTTTCTTGATGTCCCAACTATAGCTTTATCAAAATTTTATGGGATTTGTTCAGTTTATAGTTCAAGTGGGTAAGACTTGGCATTTTAATAATATGGAGTCTTTCAGTCAATGATTTCTCAGTTAATTTAGTTCTTCTTTGATTCCTTTCAACAGAATTTTATAACTTTCTGCACATATAACCTACACAAATTTTGTTAGATCTATATCTACATATTCAATTTTTTTTCATTTGGCAGTAATGCAAATTTTTTTAAAATTTTAATTCCATTTATTCATTACTCACTTATAGAGCTAGCAAGTTTCTTTTGCATATTAACCTTACATCTTTCAGCCTAGCTATAATCACTTATTTTCTCCATGAGTTTTTGTTTTTGTAATAGATGTTATTGATTCTTTTGGTTTACAAACATATCAACCAATAAACAGTGATAGTTTTAAGTCACCCTTTCTTATCTGTATGCCTTTTCTTTTCTTGTCATTTTCACTAGCGAAGACTTCTACTACAGTGTCAGATAAGTTGCAAAGGAGGACCAGGTCTATGTAGCTGGTGAGCACCTCAAAGGCATTCTTCGGTCCCACTACGGCACTTTTGTCCTATCACTTCCTTTTGATTCTTAGTGTTTCTACCTCTGCTTACATGATTCATCTGTTTATGCATATTGTGTACTTTTCCATGAGACCCCTTAACATGATAATCATAGTTATTTTAAATTTCCTATCATATAATCCAAAATCTATGTTCTTTCCAAGTCCAGTTCTGAAGATTGTTTTGCCTCTTCTTACTGTGCTGTTTATTGCCTCTGGCTCTCCTTAGTTTGCCTTGTGATCTTTGTTGAGAGCTGGATGTAATGTGTAAAGTAATAGAAACTGAGATAAAAGGCCTTTAGTTAGAGATTTTAAATTTTGTCTGGCTGGAAGCTGTGCTATGTTTAGTGATTGCTATGGCTGTAGGTGCCAGGAGCTTCAGTTTCCTCTGGCGTCCCTATTTTTTGTTTCTCCTTGTGTTGTCTTCAGTTATCCCTAATGACTTCCTCCTAGAACTCTTCTCATTGTCATCTATTGCTATTTTATTGGAGCCCCACTGATATGGTGTTAAGATATGGTAGAAGAAAGTAATTTATAACCTTAAGATTAAATCTCAGTTCTTTAGTGGAACTGAGTCGCTGGGCTTTGACCTTCAGATATTTTCGTAGCCTTTTTATTTTCTTTTGGGAGAGACAGAAAGGTTGGAGGATGCTGAGGTTCCTTTCCTCAGGTGAGCAAGGCTTAGGTATAGTACTTTCCCCGTCCCTGCACAAAGCATGGGGAGGAGGGTACCTGCTGAGTTTCAGGTTTTTTGTTTGTTTGTTTTGTTTTTTTGCTTTTTGGTTTTTGTTTTTATCTTCACTATGAGGAGCTGGTGTGGCTCCTGGGAGTAAAGCCCATCACAGTGTGAGATCTCCCCACTAGGCCTGGGCAACTAGGAGTTTCTCACCTCTAGCTAGTCTGCACCAGCCTCCAGAAATTCATAAAAATTACCATATAAGTACCCCTACCTGTTTATGGCACTACAGATTCTGTTCCAGGTAAAATAATCTCAGCTATGCATCTAGATATTCACCTATGTTTCAAATTTCAGGGTGGTGTTTTGCCCTGGGATCATCAGTTCTCTGATGGATATGATAGACGTCATGAATTTTGTTTGTTCAGGTTTTTTTTTCTTATTATAAGCACATAAAGTGATGACTCACAAGCTCTTTAAATATTGGAGTTGAAAATAGGAGTCATTCTTCTGCATGATCTTTTTGTTCCTTTTCTTCTTTCAGAATCCAGCTCCTTCGATTGAATGTATGATCATTTAATATCCTAAGTGTCTATAGAATTGCTCCTTTTTATTTCATAGTATTTCCAATTGAAGCTTGCTTTCTTGCTTACTTGATCAGTCTAGAAGAGGTTTATTAATTTTATTCATCTTTCAATATGCCACTCTGAATAAACCAATTATCTTGTTCATAAAAATTTAGGTTCTTTCCAGATTTCATTAGTTATAAATGGTAATTTTCACACATATTCAAGACTTTAAAGCTAGAAGTACAGAGTAGGATCTTGCATTTTCAAAAGTTCTGCTTTAGATGATAATGTTGATATATTTCCAATGTGGTTTTATCAATTTTTACTCCTAAAACTAATGTATGAAATTTAAAAAGCCCTTACTTATTGATCAACATTTACGTGCACACTGGAATTAACATTCGTCAGGGGGCGGGCGGGTGGGGGAGAGGATGAGTGAGTTCACACCTAACGGGCACGGCGTGCGTGGTTGGGGACGGGCATGCTTCTGGCTCTGACTCGGCAGGCAGCGCAAAGGCGATATATGAAACCTGAACATTTGTGCTCCAGGAATATTTTGAAATAAAAAAACATGAAAATCCCAAATTAAAAACAATAACCTAATGTATTAGAATATACTTAGTCCACATCCATATCAACATTTACACTGTAAGGCCTCTTAAATTTTGGCAGCATTTGGTTGTAGAATGGCATAACTAATTCTGATCTTAATTTACATTTCTCTGATTTATAAGAGGCATATATATGTTACACACACACACACACACACATACACACGTAATCTGGCTACCAATTCTTTGTTTTCTTTGGGAGAGGAGATTCAATAGTTCCTATATGCCATTTTTAAAACAAGTATAATTTCTACCACTTTATCAAAATTTGACTAAAAACTTTGGCATGATCTTTCAGAATTTCTAGTGCTGATGTTGAAATTCTTCCTACTTTTAAAATATAGTAGAAGTGGGTTCCGATGTCTCTCCCAAAGCCACTGGTTTTCTCGCAGACTGAAGGTGCGGGATGGCTTTCCGGCCGCCGGGCTGGGGAGCGGTGGGGTGCCGCAGTCCTGAGCGCTGCGGGAGGGGACAGGGGTCTGCCCACCGGACGTGCACGCCAGCCCCACCACCGGGTTTAACAGGAGGGGGAGCTCTCACCAGTACCAAAGTGCATAAAGAGAATGGGCAAGAGAAGACAATACAATTTTCCTGTTGCCTAATACTATGTTTTGATAGTTTTCCTCATTAAAAAAGAGTAAATATAAATCAAAGCACACGGGGATGCCATACAGTCAGAGATGCAAGGTTTGAGCTGAGTGACCTGTGCACTGACCTGCATGCTCAGTCCTGCAAGGTGACCGTAGCATTGATGGTGCAGAACTCACTTTACTATGGCAGTTGATTCCACTGGTTGTGCAATAAATATTCTGAAAAAAATGTTTGATACCAGTCAGATACCCTGACTGGCAGATAGGCACCAAAACCTGGAGAGCCATGGGTTCTGGTACAGAAGGTCCAGTGAAAGTGGGAAGAGAGAAAAGAAGGTTGGCAAAGAGAGACATTACTCATTGTATGTGCTTTCGGCCCTCAGCTGTGGCCATCCCTGCAGAGAATTTTAGAAAACTAGAAAAGCAATCTGTGAGCCTGTTAGCTTGGGCCTCCTCATCTGTGTAGTCTTGAGCATATAGGTGTTTCCTTATACTTTGCTTACAACCTTTAATTTTTTTGATTATTTGTGTCAAATATCCTTTTTTTTCTGATGCATACCCATACTTATAGAAAACAGAACACTTACAGAAAATGCCTGGATTGTGTATTCTGTAAATTAAAAAAATAAGAATGCAAGGAGATAAGTATATACTTGGAAAAGAAATAGTGTCAGCTTTACCAGGGGAAAAAAGAGCTTACTGAAATAGAAACAATGATGTCTTTTTGATGAAAAGCCTTCTTTTCCTTTGGCTAAATTCCGAGTAGTAAGATTGCTGGATCAAATGGGAGGTCTACTTTTAGTTCTTTGAGGAATCACCATTCTGTTTTCCATAGTGGTTGTACTAATTTGCAGTCCCACCAACAGTGTATAAGCATTCCTTTCTCTCTGTATCCACGTCAGCATCTGTTGTATTTGGACTTTTTAATACAAGTCATTCATTGTGATTCTAATTTGCTCTGATGATTAGTGTAGTTGGGCATTTTTTTTTCATATGTCTATCTTCTTTTGAAAAGTTTCTGTTCATGTTTTTTTGCCTACTTTTATGGGAGAAAATATTCACATGCTATACATCTGATAAAGAGTTAAAAACCAGAATCTACAGAGAACTAAAGCAAATCAGCATGGAAATTCTTGGTTTTAAAGAAAAACCAAAACAAAGTTCCAAGCAGTGATGTAACTTTAATATGGAAAGTAAAGTCTCATGCATCACATACTTGTTTTAAAGTTAGAATCATTGATTTCTAAAAGCCAAGTTAAACTATTTGACATGCACATCTATTCATAGAACTAAATTAAAATCAATCTTTGCTGAGGTTCACTGTAGGAAGATCCTGGTAACCACCGATGCCAGTTAAATACAGATAGTTGCATTTAAGTAATTGTTAAAAATTTAACTGTTGCCTAATTTGCTATTGGGAAAGATTTGTGGTTCTTAAAGAAAGTCATAGTTAGATTGATCGTCCTTGTATTTCTTCCAGGTAGGTAGAAATATTCTGTGCCACTGGTAGTCATTTTTTTCTTAATTGGTTATCATTAAAATTACAATTTTAGTTAAGTGTATGAATTATTTGCTACTCTTAGATAAGGTTTGAACATTTGCATTTTTATTGTGCATGTCTTAATAAGAAATGTGGAGGAACAGAATCAAAGACTATGTCAACTGAAGAATGTTGAGGTTTGTAAATCTGGAAAATAGAGCATTATTTGTGATAAAGGATTGTGGCCTGCAGACTGGCCATTCTGACAGGCTGGGAAGCAATACTCCTAGGCAGAAGCATGTACTTTCTGAGGGAATGGAAAAGGACAGGGGACAGTAATTTATCCTGAGCAAGATGGCCAAATATTTATATTTAACAAGCTATAGGAGGAGTCATGCATGTGCCTGAAAGGAGAAACAGGCACTAGGACAAGTGAGCTTCATGGCCCTTCATGTACCAAAAACAGTGGCATTGGCGTGATCTGGGGGTGTTTTCATCCCTCTGATGTCAAAGAGTGAAGCAGAGGACACAAAACCCTCCCTGCACACGCCCCTACAGTGGTCAGAGCCAGGCCGCCCGCAGGCTCCCTTCCCAAGGGGGAGCAGTGTCGGGCAGCGGGTGGTGGCAGCCGCGCAGCACGTCTGTCCCTAGGCGGGTCCGTCCGCCCTTAGCGGAGAGCCGGTGCCCATCCCGTCCTGTCCCGCTGGGATTTCAATTTTAAGGTTTCTCTGGGTGCCCTTGGCCAGAGCGGTCAGGTCAGCTGGTTGGGGGCTTCGGATTTTATTTTCATTTCTGAACTGTGTTAATAAATGCCATATGAAACATAGATTTTGCTTTTCCTATATGTTAAATACACATTTCCCTTAGCACTCCAGTCGTATTTTTGTATTATTATTGCTTTTCTAAAAATAAAATAAATCATGAAGTATTTATTATATGACTAAAAGCTGGGACATTACATTTGTAGTATTCTACTACTACGTATTTTCAATTTGCTCATATATGAAGAATATTTTCCAATATTTTAAACACTGCAGTGAATAATTTTCTTCCATACTGAAATTTCTCTTCCTTTCGTCTTTTTTCCTCTAGTATTACCTAAGCTTTCATTTTGTAGGTAGCACAGGTTTCTAGTCATTGCCCCACAACTTCATGAGAACGGAAACGGCGATCTTCACGGCTTCCCCTTGCCCGCGTCACCCGCGTGCGAAGCGGCGTCGCGGTCCGGCGTCTCGCAGCCTCTGGACTGCTTTCCTTGCACGCACGCGGCGGCATCATGTGAAGGAGACACGTCAAAATCAAGTTATCATTAATAGAAATAACATGCTACGATTTCAAATACAATGAAAACTGCTGGGTTCTACTTTCTCAAAACCAAATATATTTTTAAAGTGAGGTAATTTTCAAGAAAAAAATAGAGAAAAACAACCTGTTGAGATAATTTAGACATTTCCTTAAAATAATGTGAATCATTGCCTCATTCCTGGCCTTATTTGGCTCAAAAATTATAGAAAATTTAGCCTTAGAGCTGATCAGTATTGGTTGCTTTAACTTTCTGTCAGACAGGAAAAATTTTACTAAGGAAAGTTATTGACATTTCTACTAGTTTCATAACAGAAAAGACAAACTTTTATAATTTTCTTCATTAACTGACTTTTTATCAACCTTTACAATGACTTTAGCTAATTATAAAAGTAGTAACATAATTAAATAATTACAAATGCAATTATTTGGGTAATTTAAATTTGGAAAAAAAGAATTATAGTCATGGATTCATTGAGTCAAATTTAAAAGTGGAATATTTCTAGCAATGAGATTTTTGAGGTATTTTATTCAATTTTAGAGGAAACATATTTATTATAAAAGCTTTTTCTTTTTATGTAAACGAAATTTAACTCTTAATAGGTACATTCTATTTTCAATAGTTATTCCTATTGGAATGGCAAAGAATGAAAAAGCAATGCCTATCACTTCTTTTAACTCTGTGGCATTACAGTTGTATTCTAAACTATTGTTTCTTTAGATTTTCCTTCATCTGAATTGTCTCCAAAATATCCTTATCTAAATATATTATAATATTTGATAAAATTATGTTTTATTATGTGGCTCACCAACCTGGATATTACATCAAAGTTACAGTCTGGTTGTCCTGAACACAGGGAGAGTATTATTTCCCTTGAGTTGGACACAGTTTTGTTAAGGTCTAAAATGTACCACATCTATTTCTAAAACTGTTTAAGCAATCTAGAAAAATATTTAGCAATTATTATTTTAAGAGTTAAAATCAAAGAAAGTGATACAAAATTTTATAAAATATTTATTTATTATTTGTACCAAATCTTGTATAATATTGTTTATTGCTGAATTAAAGAAGTTGGTGAATTAAAGAAGTTTATTGCTGAATTAAAGTATATGTTGAAATATATGGCTAGCATCAGTTTGATATTTTTAATTTTTATTGCAAAATATTTAATTTAGAAATAAAAATTGCATATATTCAAGATATACACATGATTATATACACACACACACACACACATTATGCACTGATTACCACAGTCAAATTAATTAACACTATCGTCACCACCCATACATGGTTACCATTTTTGTGTGTGGTGAAGTGACTTAAAATATGCTCTCTTACCAAATTCCAAGTAAACAACACAGGGTCATAAACTGTAGTCACTATATTGTGCATTACTTCCTCAGAACTTACTTATTTTATAACTGTAAGTTTGTAACTTTTGATCACATATCTCCATGTCTGCCACCCTCCAGTCTCCAGCAACCACTGTTCTACTCTTTCCTTCTATGAGTTTGACATTTTTAGATTACACAAATAAGTGAGATCACACAGTTTTTGCCCTTCTGTGCCTGGCTTATTACACTTAGCATAATGTCCTCCAGGTTCGTCCATGCTGTCACAGTTGGCAGGATTCCTTTCTTTTTGTGCTGAATAATATTCCATTGTGTACATACACTACATTTTCTTTATCCATTTATCCTTCAATGGGCACATAGGTGCTTTCCATATCTTGGCTATTGTAAACAATACTGCAGTGAACAATGAAGTGCAGGTGTCTTTTTTACATAGCTAGAGATACTTCGTTTCCTTTGGATCCACACCCAGAGGTAGGATTGCTGGATCAAATGGTAATTCTATTTTTAATTTTTTAATACTATTTTCCATAATGGCTGTGCTAATTTATATTCCCACCAACAGTGGGCAATACTGCCCTTTTCTCCACACCCTCACCAACACTTATCTTTTGTTTTATGAAAATAGCCATCTTAATAGGTATGAGATGATTTTTCACTGGAGTTTTGATTCTCATGTCTTCCTTGGAAAAATGCCTATTTAAGTTCTTTGCCTATTTTTAGATCAGGTTATTTGGTATGTATGTATGTATTTATTTATTGCAATTGACTTGTATGAATATCTTATATATTTCAGACAATAATGCCTTAGGAGATTTATGAGTTATAAATATTTCTCCCATTCAGTAGGTTGCCTTTCCATTTGTTAATTTTTTCCTTTGCTGGGCAGAAGCTTTTTAGTTCAATGCAGTACCACCTGCTTATTTTTGCTTTTGTTGCTTGTGCTTTGGTGTCACATCTAAAATATCACTGGAGATGTGTCAAGGAACTTTTTCCTTGTGTTTTCAACTAGGAATTTCATAGCTGTAGGTCATACAATTAAGTGTTTAATCCGTTTTGAGTTAATTTTGTATATAGTGTAAAACAAGTGTCCAATTTCATTCTTTTGCATGTGAATAGTCAGTTTTTTCAGCACCATTATTGTGAAGACTATTCTTTCTTTGTTTATATATTTTTAGCACCCTTGTCAAAGGAATTTATTTTGTTCCTCATGGTTGTGACTACACACTCTGCTTGTTGCCCCCAATCATCGTTGAGATTTCTATTATTATTGTTGCTTTCTTTCTTGATCTCGAGGTCTCTTTGTCAAAGTGGTCATAAGCCCACACAGCCAGTGTGTGGGAGAACCTTGGCCGGGGGAAAGGTAGGGTTCAGTATGTGCGTCAGCTGAGACACAACGAGAGGGTGAAAGCAAAATCCACGAAACAGGAGAAATGTATTACTCACGGGTCCCAGAGAGGGCAAGGGCGCTGATGTGGGGCTGACAGGACACCTGAAGATGGCCAGGAGTTCGAGCAGTGGGTAGGAAGTGGGAGACAAAGAGAAAGGCTGTAGGACTAGGCCTTCATTAAGGTCCATCCCTGTGGGCGTGGTGGATTGGCTGGTGTAAAGAAAACATGTGAGAAAGGGGAACTTATTCACATGACTCTGTGCTTCACCATTAGGTTTCCTCATGGTCAGCAGCTGTTTTGGGTTTTAAGTCCATGAGATAAGGAGCATCCACGCAAGGAGGGGAAGTTTTAACCAGGCTAAAGTTGATGGAGAACAAACGGGTTTGAAACAGCCTGTCAGGACTAAAAATGGATACTGAGGCAGCAGCTATATTGAAAAATATGACACAAAAATATGACAAAGCTGTGATATTAATGATCTGATCTAAGAAGACAAATTCATAAAAGAAAAAAAGGGGGAACATTAGCTATAAATACATAAAAAAGTTATAACAGAAAACATGGTAGTTAAGATCAAACTGAAGAATATTTTAGAAATTAGAAATATCAGATTGAGGAATTCTTCTAGAAGGCAGCAGAAAAGTAAAGAAATGAAAAATATATATTTTTTAAAAATCAAGCTTGAGGGAATGGATGGATAGTTAAAAACGTGCTAAGGAAAATACAACAATGTTTTAATTTTAGAACCCAAATGGATAACACATGTGTGTATACCTGGCAATGTTTTCAAACCAATGTTCATTTGATTGCAAATATGCATAATAAATTTTGAAGAGAAAAAGAAGAATTTATGTGAGGAATTTAAGCCAATATCTGGGTAATAGGATTTTCAGTTACAGAATATTTTTAGGAGAAAATGTGTTAATAAATAATGGAAAAAATATAGATAAATATGATAAAGTTTATTAAATATGTAAAACTTTAGATTAAAAGATAGAAATCAACATCAATGAAAAAAAAAATAAAGTTTCCAGACAGAAAGGAAGGGCAAAATACCAATCAAAGAATAAGGTCAAATTAACATCCGTACTCTATAAATACATTAAGAGAGATCACTGGGGAAATATTTTTTGTCACTAAAAAATAATCTTATAATTTTATATCAAGCTAATTGTCATTTCAATGTGAGGTAATAAAATTATTCTCAAGCAGAAAAAGCCTCAGAAATTTTACCATATGAAAATATAAAACTTTGCCCTATGTCCAAAGACATTGAAAATACCCTTGGAAGAAGTATTTAAATAAGGAGAGAAACATACACAGGAGATGCTACAAATCGTTATGGTAAGGGTAATCACCTATCATGATAAAGCATATTTTTATAATTTTCTAGAAAATAAACTCATATGTCACATAGTAAAATGCCTTTATAATTGGTTACTATCTGAGAGGCAAAGGGTTACTAGACTTCCTCTCCCAGCACTTGGCTCACAATGACTGCTGCATAGATAGCTATTTAGTGAGTGATTTGAAAATAAAATTTTAAGAAAGTTAAAAAATTTTACAGCTGCTTATTCAAGTTAATTAAAAGAGCTATTAATGAAAAGCAGTGCCTAGCATGCTGCCTTACTCTTAATAAGTATGCAGTGAATATTGGTAGAATGACTGAATGAGTGACAGACCCACCAAATTTATGAGTGAACACAAAGACTGATATTTTTAAAAAGCAATGCAGCATTCAGAATATGGTATGAATGCAAAGGGAACACCTGAACAGCAGACAAGGGGATGGCTGTGAATCAATCATTTTGTTTAATTATAGGTATAAAATGAGGTAAAAGACTAAATAGATTCATATATAATCGAAAATTAGTACAACTATCTGGCCATATTGAAGTGTTATTTATTATTTTAAAAATCCTCTAAACTTTGCAAAGCATATTGCATACAAAATTCAGCATTTATTTTATCACATTACTGACTTGTTTTAATCAGTAAGTCTATTATGTTTATGTCCCAACGTACGTCCAACTTGACAGCTATTGTGTGAACATAAAGTTCACACACAGATTTTCAATCTCAAAGATGCTGAACAGTAATAAACCCTGTAAGGAAATAAGCATTATGAAACATCATCTTGAAAATCCAAAAATATAAATTAACTAATCTGCTCAATAGATTCCAAATATAATTGGAAACTCCAATCTGATTTTGACCAACCAAAAAATATTCCCTACAACTTGCAAGTTTTCCTGCCCATGCACACACTAAAATGAGACATTTGAACACAATTATAACACAGTTTTGACATTTAAATTTAAATGGATTAACAGCGTTGGCTACATGCTTAGTAGTACTAATCCCCCAAATTGGTCTGTCATTCAAATGTGCGAAGACTAATCAGGACATATAACAAGGGACCAGCAAAGAATGCCCAGAACGGTGCTAAAATCATCATTCAACAATGTCCATCTCTACACCCGAAGTGCCCCTATAAAGAGTGATCATTTATTTTATCCATGTCTTGTAATCTTTGGTGTACCTAATTATGCAATTTAGACATAGGGAAATATCCCAAAGTCATTTTAGTAGAAAAATAATGGGAATAGATAAGTAGCTTTATTAGCTTTAGGGAAATAAAAAATCAAAATGATTCTGAGAGTAGGCAGTCTCCATCCTCTGCACAGGAATTAACGACAGGTACCTTGCAATGAATTACCCTAGACAAATTATGTAACCGTTCAAAACCACTGTAAAGCTGCCTGAAGGATCTGTCCAGCCTGCTTGTATTTCTTTAGCTCCTACTGATGTCTTCCGTAGTTTGTGAGTGAGTCTAGCCACCAAATCACCAGGGAAGGTTTAATGGCGAATGTGAAGTCACTGCCCGCCGCTTCCCCGGTAACCTCAGCTACCTCATGCTACAGACAGAGCAGAGAAACACTGCAAAAGCAGATGGCATTGTGCTTTCATGCCATAGTCCTGCATTGCAAATTTAATTTCTGGTCATATCAAGTTTACCTGAATCTTGGATTTATTAATATAATGTCCCTATACTCAACAAATCAAGCACTCATTTCAAGAGGATAAGTTATGTATAAGCAAATAATTCAAGGGATAAGGTTAACTTTAAAAAACTTCTTTAAAGTTTCTACTTAGAAACTTTCACTTTGGTTTCAATTTGCTCAGAAAAGTCAGAAATAAGCTACAAACAACAGAAAAAGATGACAGTGTAATATGAGTTTTTAAAAATATCACTTGTAGTTGATCCAGAAAAAGAAAACTTTCCCCGATACCTCCCTAGGAGGTCTTGCTTACAATAGAATAAATGTTAAGTCTGTCTCATTCTTTATACATCTGTATAAATCCATCATTATCAAATTTCAAGCCTAAAAGTCTAGGTCGGACCCTGGCAGATATGTCCCTCATGGGGATGGATCTATCGTGGCTGCTTTCTTCCCCTTGCTGCTACCTACCGTCCTGCCCTCCCCTAAGCCACTAGTCCAGACCTGCTGTCACAGCAGCTGTCTAACGCTGGTCTCCTTTCCTACCCTCCACTCGATTCTCAGCATGGACACCAGTGATCACTGCTGCACGGAAGTCAGATGACAGCATCCCTCTTTCCAACATTCTCCAGGGGCTTTGCATTTCAATCAGTGTCAGTGTTAAAATCTCCCTAAAGTGACCTGTAAATAGGGCCAGCATGTGGCAGTTTGTCTAGGGCAATCAAGTCATACCTATTTTCCAGCCATAATTATTAATGCGCCCTCTTTCATTCTTAAAATCGTGCCCAGGTAGATGCTAGGGTTTGCGGCCCATCTCTAGCCCAGCTGATTTCCCTGACCGCCTCATTGGGCCGTCCTCGCCTCCACCTTCCAGGACACTCTCCCCTTTGCTCTTCTTTGACCCCGTGGGAAGATCTTTCTCTGTTGCCTTCCAGCTGCTTTCCTCTGGGCCTGGAGCACTCATCTCCCGGTGTCTCATAGCTTCCCCCTACCCCCACTCCCACACTTCCGAGCCTTTACCTAAGTGCACCATTGTTCTCATAGGCTCCTCTAGCACTTTACTGTTGTTGAAACTGCAAGGGGTTTTCGTCTAAGTGCAGTTAGTTGCTGGTCACACAAAGATCCAATTATTGAGTCAATGAGGATTGCAAGGAAGAAAGGAATATTTAATACAACACATCTTGTTGGAAGAATGGGAGGAGCTGCCTCAAAATCTCTTGACTAAATCATGGGCTTTGAAAGGAGGGGACATCTGCCTTGGGGCAGGTCATGACAAGGGTCTAAGTACACTGGGGCGGGTGGTGGGGTGGTAAATCTTGGCCCATTAAGTCTACCCTGGGGCCTTTAGAATCTGGACTCCTTTTTCTTGCAGAAAATTCACCATTTCTGGGGAACAACTCAAAAGGTCAAGTAGTGAGTTAAGGGAGAGGATTATATATGGGTCATTGAAATCTGTTCTATGGGGGTCGGTTACTATATGCCAAACTGCAACCTCTCCTACCCCACTACTCCCTATCTTCCTGCTGTCTTTTCTTCTTCGCACTCCTCAACATCCGTGTGTGTGTGTGTGTGTGTGTGTGTGTGTGTGTGTGTGTGTTTGCCTCCAAGAGAACTGACGTCCCAGTGGGGAGGGATTCTGTTACGTAAATGAAGTCATACAGCATGTAATCTTTTTGAGACTGTTTTCACTTAGCAGAATTGTATGGAAACTCATTCAAGTTATTCCATATATCAAGAGTTTATTTTATTGCTGTGGTAGTTGCTAAATAGCATCATACGATGCGGGTTATCAGTTTAACCTCTCACCATTAAAGGATAACTGGCTTGTTTCCAGATTTGGCTTGTACAAATACAGCTGTTATGAGCATTTATGTACAGGTTTTTGAGTGAGCATGAGTTTTTATTTCTCTTATATGAATATCCACCAGCACAACCGGACATTGTATGGTTGTTTCATGTTTCGTTTTCTAAGAAATGCCTAACTATTTTTCTATTTACCTAACCACCAGCAATGTATGCATGTTCCAGTTTCTCTCTACCATTACCAGAATTTGGTGCTATCAGTATTTTTAAAAATTATGTTACCCATTCTGATGGGTCTTAATGTGGCTTTAATTTGCATTTTTCTAATGGGTAATGAAGTTGAATTTCTTTTCCTATTCTTTTGGCATCTATATATCTTCTTCAGGGAAACCTCTGTTCATATTTTTCCTTCTTCAGGGAAATCTCTGTTCATATTCTGTTCATATGAACAGAAATCTCTGTTCATATTCATATTGTTCAAATCTCTGTTCATTTATGAACATAATCTCTGTTCACAATTTCTAACTGGACTGTATTTTTTTCTGTTGAGTTTTAAAAATTCTTTATACATGTTATAGATTCTAGAACTTTGTCATATATGTGCTTGCAAATATTTTTATCTCAGTCTGTCATCTGTCTTTTCACCCCCCTAATGGAGTCATTTGTGGAGAAAAAATGTTTAATTCATTTATGGTCAAATTTTTCAGTTTTTCTTTTAATCATCGTGTTTTGGGTATCATGTCTAACCCCACTTAGCTTAGCTTTAGATACCAAATATTTTCCCTACTTTTTTTCCTTAAAATTTTATGATTTTCATTTTATGTTTTAGTTCATAATCAATTTTAAGAAAATGTTTGCATAAGGTATGAGATTTTCCTCAGGGTTTAATTTTTGTTTTCCCTATGGATGTCCAGTTGCTCCAGCAACATTTGTTGGAAAGGTTATTCACACTCCATACTCTAACTTCTGCTGCATCTTTGTCAAAAATCAGCTAGGCATATGTGTGTGAGTCCCTTGCTGGGCTCTCTTGAAGATCAAGTACTTTTTTTGCTTGTGAAAATATCTTTGTCCTCATATTGGTGATCTTAATTTGCAGAAACTGTTAGGGACTTGGGTTGAGGAAGCTTTCCTTCTGAGAGAATTTTATCTTAGCAGAGCAATAGGCTAGTAATGTAGAAGAACATTAATATAAATTAATATTTTATTTGATGTTCCCTCTTTTATGCAGTGATTATCTTTTTTAAATAAGTTCGCGTTGAGATATTATCCACCACCAAGTCTACCCTGAGCCAGGGGCGACCATCTTTCCATGTAAGTTACTGGGCTTGACAAATGACTATTGTTATTTTAAGATTATGTGCTTACTCAGAGTGTACCCATTGAAGTACTGTGGCCGGGGCCTACCTCAGAGACCCCTTGGCAAGGCTTTGTTTCCTACCCACTAGCACGGGGTCATTTGTGTCAAACATATTTGTATCTGGAAGCAGGATTTGCTCTAGGGCAGCTCCACTTCCATTCTTACTTTCTTTGCTCTTTTAATCTCAGAATTTACTTTATTTAGCCCTTGGCAAATATCAGTACTTTCTCATGAGCTCAAGAGTGTACGTAATCTTATTTTTATGATAGAATATTTAGTATTTATAGAGTTTCACAGCAGGAAGTATTTCTAATGATTTCTTCTGTCAAACTGCCAAATTCAGTAATCCTAGGATTGTTTTTACCTTTCGTTGACAATCCGTATGAGGACTTTTATCTTGCTGGCTAAGATCATTCAATATTTTTTTATACATTGCAGTTTGCTATGATCTCAATGTTTGTGTCACCTGAAAATTCACATATTGAAACCCTCGCGAATGAGATCAGTACCCTTACAGAAGAAACCCCAGAGAGCTGCCTTGCCCTTTCTGCCATGTGAGGACACAGAAGATCGCCATCTATGAATAAGGAAAAGGACCTCACCAGACACCACGTATGCTGATGCCTTTATTTTGTACTTCCCAGTCTCTAAAACTATACAAATTTCTGTCATTTATAACCCATCGAATTTATGGTAGTTTTTTCTGGTAGCTCAAATGGACTAAGACACAAGTAAGCCACATTGTCCACAACTTACAGTTGTTGGCTCTTTGATTAGAGGATAATTTGGTTAATTTTTTTCATCTTCTTGCTTTATCCTTTTTCCTCTGATGATTTACTGTTATTCTTTTGGTCATGACTCCATATGCTCATGTTATCATGTTGCCTATAACATTCTACACATCAGTACTTCAGAATTTATATTTTGACAATGACCAACTCTCCTATTGGAGTAGATTCTAATCACCTTTCTTATTTCCATAGGAAAATCTTTAATGTGAATGAAAATTTGGATTAATATTTAGTGGATGAATTTGAAATAAACTAAAAAACTAAAGTATGTAATATTTTGCCTAAATCTGTGCTATTTTAATTAATCTATGTGAAAATGATATCTTGTCATTCTGCAAAATGCAGCCCCAAATGCCAAAGATGTTGAAGCATTATTCTGAAGTATGGATTTCATATCTCTGTATTTGATAAGCACTTCAGGTGATTCTAATGCAGGTGTTCTCAGGTTCATTTTTTAAGAAAGATTTCCAATATTAAACCTCCAGGAAGTTACTTATAACTTGCCATAAAACCCAGATTCACCGCAGAAATTTCTCTGTATATAATTTCTTGAATTTAGGGACCCTGAGCGTTTATAAACAAGGTCCTGTTTCTTTAGGAGCAGTTAGCAGCCAGCATCAACCTGTTTGGAAGTGTGTGTTATCACCCCAGGACCACCAAAGCAGAGCCTAGACTCCGGAAAAATATAGATCATTTTGTCTAGGAGAGAGATAATTCAATTTGTCGCCTATCAAGAAGGCAGTAGAAAACCCTAAAAAACAAACCCCAGAAAAGTTAACAAAATTTGACCTTTGTGTCTAAATTCCTGAACTCAAAGGCCAGCTTTGTTTTACCATCAGAATCAGCTCAGGAAATTATTTTAATCTTTTCCAGCTAATTATTGCTGTATGTGTAAAATGAGACAAGAAAATGTCATGTATCCTAGGATGCTAGAAAGGTTAGGCAACATTTATTCAGTACAGAGCATTCAGCTTGGTTCAGAAGAGGTGATCACCAAATATTAACTAGTAGGATGATACCATACCACTCAAGTAATGTATTATCTGTGATGGAAATAGGGTTTTAAATACATATCTCTAGTCTCTGAATAACCGTCTTGAACCTTCAGTGAGACAACTGTTAACATGCCAATTAATGTGTCAGGTGCCTCAAATGCAGATGGCAACCCAATGCGTGCACCCTATCCCAGGACTAAAAGCTTTCCAGAAAGTCCTTGAACAAACTTTGGAAGGTTTTATTTGACCAGAAATACATTTTCCTTACAGAGAGTTCATGGAGATCTGGGATCTCTTTCTCATCATGGATTAGAAAGCATTTAAGCCTGGTAACTGCAAAGGACCTTACATGCAACATTGACCTCTCATCTCCTGAATTAAGGAAGTAAAAGAAGTCACCAGACTCCAACTTTGGGTAATAAAGCCAGGAAGGAAAGGTGAAGAAAATATTTATTTCAGCATTTAAAACAATATGGGGTCTATTCTAGGCCCTTCGGTTCCCTAAACATCATCTAGGTGATCATAAACAAAGTTACTTATATCCTGTTGGATGAAATATTTGACTAACTGAGGGGAAAAAAACCCTAAGTCATATTCATTTATACATTTTTATTAGGAGAAATTTCCAGTGTGTAAAAAAGAAAAGAGTAGTATGCTAACCACCAGTGCACCCAGGTTAAACAATTGATAACTCACAACCAGTCTTGGTCAATTTATGATACCGATTATGGCACCAACTGTGGCACTTTTATCCCCATCCAGCATCATCTTTTCATAACTTTGCATTATAAAAATATATAATAAAATGCACATAATTAATATGCACAATTTGATGAATAGTGACACATGTATAAACCTATAAAACTATCACCACAATAAAGATAATGCAGATTTCTTTCTTTACCTGCCCAGTGTTTTCTCCTTCTCCACTGTGTTTCCACATTCTGTATCCATCCCTCCCAACTCCTATTCTGAAACTACCATTGCTCTGCTCTTTGTAACTGTAGATTATTTTGTATTTTACATAAATGAAAATATATAGTATATATCCCCGTTTGTGATCTGCCTTTCTTGGATTTAGTATAATTATAATATTTTGAAATACATGCTTAATTTTTGCATGTATCAGTAATTGGTTGCTTTTTATTATACTAAGTTTCCTTACCCAGTCACCTGTTATTAGACCTTTAACTTGGTGAAAATGTTTGACTCTGAAAAATAGAGATTGTGAATGTTAATGTACTAATTTTCCTCTGGATATGTATTTTTATTTCTCTTGGATTTCTCCTTGGAGTGGAATTTCTAGATTATAGAAATTATTATTTTAGTGGGTGTGTTTTTATCCTTTTAAACAAGTCACCAAGCTCTCTTCAATAGTGGTTCTGCCATTTTACAATTCCACCAAGAATGTGGATGAGTTCAAATTGTTCCATATTCTTAGCAACACTTGATATGTCCAAACTCTTCAATTCAAGCCATTTTAGTGGGAATGTGGTAGAATATATTGAGTTTCATTTTATTCACTCTATAATGAATAATGTTTGACCATCTATTAATATGCCTCATTGCCATCCATATATTTCTTTTAGTGAAATGTTTGTTCAAATAAGTAGTTTTTTAATAGGGTGATTTCTGTTTGTATTTTTGAAGTATACATATTTCTAATAATTCCAGATAAGAATTCTCACCTTGATACATATTTTGAAATATTTTCTCACTGCTTAACCATTTCACTTTCTGAACCATGTGTTTTTTTTTTAGTAAATTTCAATTTATCTATGTTCTTCCACTTGTGCTTCATGACTTTTTGCCTATTTAAGAAATCTTTTGCCTAGGCAAATGTTCCTAATGTTTTCTCTTATGCTTCCTTGGAGTTTAATAGTTTTTGCTTTTGAATTTTAGTCCATAATTCATTTTAATTTTTTGTACATGGGGTGATAAAGCAAGGTTCATTTTTAAATAATCTGTCACAGCAAGATTTGTTGATAAGAATACATTTTTCCATATTAAATTCCCTTGGCATCTTTGTTGAAAATCAATTGGCAGCTCATGTCTGTTTCTGAACTCTTTATTCTATTCCATTGGTCTGTATGCCTATTTTATAACAAAACCATACTGTCAGGCTTACTTGCTCCTTCATAATAAGTATTAAAGTACGGTAGTACATACTCTTTAACTTACCTATTTTCCAAAGTGTTTTGGGGAATTCTAAGTCCTTTGACTTTTTGTATAAATATGACAATCAACATGTCTATTTCTGTAAAACTGTATGCTGAGATTTTATTTGGTCTCATCTTGAATGTGTAGACAAATTTGAAGAAAATTGGCACGTTAAAGGTATTGAATCCCTTGATACCATAAGCATGGTATATCTCTTCACCTATTTAGATTTTTTAAATTTCACCAGCAATGTGTTTTAGGTTTTAATGCAAGAACCTTAACATATTTTTTTTCAAATTTATCCATCAGTATTTATATTTTTATAGCCTTATAAATAGCTTTATTTTGCAATTAATTTAAAAATTTTTATTGTTAATAGAAACACAATTGATTTTTATATATTGATCTAATTTCTTAAAATCATGCTGAATTTGCTTTTTAATTCCAGTACCATTTTGGTAGACTATGTAAAATTTGTTACATAAAAAATTATATGTTTTCTTTGAAAAAATTTCCTGCTTTCTTGGTATTTGCTAAGACCCATATTGCAATATTGAATAGACATGGTGAGAATAGACATTATTTCTTTGTTTCTCGTGTCGTGAGGAAAGCAGTTAGTCTTTCATCATTAATATTACACTATCTATAGGTATTTTATAGATGCCCTTTTTAGGAAGTTCGTTTACATTACTATTTTGCTGAGCTTTTAAATATAATGACTTGGTGAGTTTTGTCTGATTTTCCTGTAATTGTTGAAATGATTATATACCAACTAAGTTGGTATGGAATTACATTCAATTGATTATCATATAGTATACCAAACTAGCATTTCAGGGATAAACCACGCTTGAGCATGGTATATTATGCTTTCATATATTGTCAAATCTGGCTTGTTAAATTTTGATTATTAATTAATTTTAAAATTATAAATGAATTTTTAAATCTACATTTACAATGGATACTGATCTATAGTTTTCATTCTTATAATGCCTTTGGTTTGGTATCAAGGTAATGCTGGTTTCATAGAATACATTGGGACATGTTTCCTCCTCTTCTGTAGAAGAGATTGTATAAAATTGATATTATTTCTTTTTATATTTTGGTAGAATCCCAAAACAAAGACATCAGGGCCTTAAATTTTGCTTTATGGGAAATTTTAAATTATAGAATTAATTTGTTTAAGTTAAAGAGCTTTCAGGTTGTCTATTTTGTGTAAGTTTTGGTGGATTTTGTCTTTCAAGGAATGTTTCCATTTCATCAGAGTTCTCAAATTAATTGGAATGGTTTCTCTAGAATTCCCTTATTATCCTTTTAATGTCTGTAAGATCAGTAGCAATGTCCCTCTTTTCATACCTCCTATAGGTAATTGGTGGCCTCTCTCCTCTTTTTATCTGTCTGGCTACAATTTTGTCAGTTTCCTAATGTCTAAACACCATCTTTTGATTTCATAGAGTTTCTTTGTTGTTTTCTGTTTATTTCAGCCTTATCTTCTTTTGTTTATTTCCTCTCATTTTCTTTGGCTTACTTGGTTTTAACATACTGCCTTTTCCTATTTCCTTAGATATCCTCATAGAATACTGTTTTTTAAAAATTTTATTTAATTTTTTTAATTGATATAGTTGTACATATTTGGGGGCATATGTAATAGTTTGATACATTTTAAACAGTATTTCTAAGGTAAATATGTACAAGTAATATTTAAATTTTCTCCAAAGTAGTGCTTTAATTGTGCCCCACACATTGAGATTTTCTTAAATTTCATTACTTTTTCTAATATAATTTTTGATTTCTTCTTTGATCAATATCAAAAAAATAGAAATATATTTTTTATTTTATGAACATTTAGTGATTTTTAAAGATGTCTTTCTGTTATTAATATTTAGTTTCATTCTATTATGGTCAAAGAACATACTTTTATGTTTTTAATTCTTTTAAAATTTATTGAGAATTATCTTAAAACTAAAAATATACATTTAATTTGGGGGATATTTTCATATGCACTTCAAAACAATGTGTATTGACCTTTTTGGGGGTGGAATATTCTGTAAAATATCCAAGTTGATTGACAGTTTTATTCAAATCTTCTATAACTTTACAAATAAACTTACAGATATAAATTATTATGAGTGAATTTTTAAAATTGCAATTCTCATTTTAGTTTTTTATATTTCTTCTGTCACTTTAAATTTTGCACTTAACATATTTTGAAGCTTTCTAGTTAGATAAATATTTATTGGTGGCCCATTAGCTAATATTACTTTTTAAGAAAAAGTAAAAAATATGGATTTGACTATTATAATTATAACGTGTCTAGTTTATTGGTCATATTTTTATGATAGGAGTTGATACTATCTATAATATTTGACTGTTTTATACTAAAAAACAAATTCCCTCTTCCTACCACTTAACAAGACTATGTATCTTAGCTCCTTTTGTCTTAAAAGAATCAGTGAAATTTTTAGAGAAATTTAACTTTTTTTAGTAATTAGAAAGGACAGAGGTGATTAATTAATATCCAAATTATTTCAAGTTAACCCACCCTCTATATTATCATCAATAACCTTTCAGAAATTAAATACTTTAAAAAAATTATTTCCAATGTTATTTCATTTCAAGAAGACATCAGGCATCTGTGTGCTTCATTTGCTCTTCTGTATGAGTGAATTTTGGGAAGGATGATGGGTAGTTCCCAGGCCCAACTTGGAGTTAAAGTAAGATGCTAAGAGATTTAAACTACAAGTGTAATTCTGTGTTCAAGACACCAGGACATGAACTCAAAAGTCATTCCCCACAAGAGCAAGATCCGTATCCTTAGAAGAAGATGATGTCGACAAGGCTTTCACCATCTAATGCAATCTTTTAAAAATTTTCTTCAAGTGCACAATACAGTATTGTTAACTATATGCACAAAGTTGCACAATAGAGCTCTATGACTTTTTAATGTTGCAAAACTGAGATGTTATATCCTTTGGACAGCTCTCCATTTCCCCCTCCTCAACCCCTGACAACCACCATTCTTTTTTTTTCTATCAGTTTGACTATTTTAGAGACCTCCTATGAGTAGAATTTTGAAGCATCTGTTCTTCTTTGACTGGCTCATTTCACTTAGCAGAGCATCCTCCAGCTTCACCCACGCTGTCCCAGGTAGCAGGATTTCCTTCTCTTATTCATATTCCATTGCATGTATATACCACATTTTTAAATTCATTCATCTGCCATGAAAACTTAGGTTGTTTCCATAACTTGGCTAATTGTTAGTAACATTGCAATGTACATGGGAATACAGATATGTCCTTGAGGTCACAATTTTAATTGTTTTGGACATATATTAATATATACCCAGAAGTCAGATTGCTAGATCATAATGAAGTTTTGTTTTTAATTTTAGGAAAATATACATACTGCTGCAGCTACACCATTTTACACTCCCACCATAGTGGGAGTGTATATTTAGGAAAATAGACATACATATTGCAGCTATACCATTTTACACTCCCACCATAGTATACAAGGGCTCCAAATTATACACATCTTTGCCAACATTTACCTTTTTTTATAAAATAATAGCCATGCTAACAGTTATGAGGTAATATCTCATTATAATTTAGATTTTCATTTCTCTGATGATTTGTAGTGTTGAACATCCTTTTATACAACTGTTGGCCATTTTTATGACTTTCTGGGGGGGCTGTTTATTCAAGTCCTTTACCTATCTTTAATCAGGTTATTATTATTAATATTATTGCTATTCTGTTTTTCATAAAGATCAATCCAGTGGAAAAAACACTTAGCTGGATTGACTAAAAAAAATAAGAAGACTCGGAGTTGAATCAAGATGGCGGACGAGAAACACCGCCAGACAGTGTCTCTGCAGAAAAGACAGATTCTAGCAGAAATTAGAAGAAAGAAGCAAAAAGACAACCATACATTGGACGAGGGTCAGAAGGAGGGGTATCTAAGACCATGGGAGACTATATGGGAGGAGGTTGTGGAGGAGAACTGGAAGCAGAGACCTCCGGAGCAGCCGGGAGACCAGCAGCAAGGGTAGGTGAAGCAGTTAACTTTCCCCTCCCTTGCATCTCGGACTGCCGGTGGGCTCCCCAGTGGGTGGTGAGACCTGCGACACCAGCCCAGAGATGGCCACCGCCAGTGAGCGGTAAGCCTGTAGTGGACGCGACCCCAGGCTCCTAACTCCCGCAGGGCACCTCCGCGTGCACAGAACCGAGCCGCGCAGCAGGCACCATATTGCCTCCACCTCCCTTCCCACAACCCTATCCAGGATTGCCGAGAGAGACAATATAGACATGAGCCGGAGGCACCTCCAGGGAACCGGACCTTCCCTTTTGGGGCCCTACAGCTGACTGAGGGGAACTCAGACAGTGAGCTCTCTACCCACCAGCCCTCCTAGGTGCTGCTGGCACAGTGATCCCAGGAGAACGGGGCAGACCCTTGAGGCTGAGAGGCATAGACTCAGCTTGGGCTCCCCATGGGTGAATTGGGACTGGCACTCCCCTCCCTAGTGGGGATATAGTTTGAACTCTGGGGCCCAGAGGTCAGACCTGCAGACCAGACCCTGTGCACCGAGGTCTTGCATTGCCCGGGGCACAGAAGGGATATACGTGAACAGCCTACTGAGATGTGTGTGCCTTTGTGGGCAAATCAGTATCCTAGAGGGCAACCCTCCTCCCAAAGGGGGGCCGTTCCCCCAGCCCAGTTGGCGTTCCTGTGCAGGGAACCTCCCAGCTGGCATCACAGCCAGGGGAGGCTCGGTGGCGTGTGGTCTGGCCTGCTGGCAGAGGCCCAGGAGTAGCCGCTGAGTTGGGGAGGGTGGAAAGAAACAAGTCTTGCTCCAGACTACGGGTCTCAGACAGCCCCACCCCACACGCAGACTTTCTGACTGAGCGGAGCCATTCTGGCCCCTCCCTGACAGCTATCCCCAGAAGCAGAAAACAGAACTTTGACCCCTGCTAACGACATTGGTGGTGCCTGAGGGCAGGCTTACCCAACCCAGCTCCACCCAGACTCACTCCCAGACCAGCCCTCACTGAGGGGGAGAAAAGGACACACCTGGAAGCCCCAGGGCCCCACCCACCACCTGATACACTAGAGTGCCTCTCTACAGGAACAAGAGCTGGTTACAGGAAACAAAAACAGCAGCATAGCCTGTTCCTCCAAGCAAGCGCCACCTACTGACAGGGAGGACATTCTTCACACCCTTTTCACGGCACCTACTGACTCATCATACAGGGAGTGGGCAAATCTCACCCAAAGACACCACCTACCAGCTCAGAAACTAAACAAGATGTGTGAATACCCAAACGAAAACCTAAAGGAAAGATGCAACAACTGATCGACATGGGATGAAATCAGTGAAGAAACTCTGGAAATATAAAGAACCAAATGGAAACCACACCCCATGGGATGAAATCAGCGAAGGAACTCTGGAAATATGAAGAACCAAATGGAAACCACACCCCCAAAGAGGAGCACCAACCAAAATCAGACAACCAAAATGACAGAAGAGGAATTTCGAATGTGGATCATAAGAAAATTCAACGACCTGCAAGAACAACTTGATAACCAACACGAAGAAACCACAGAAAGCCTCCAGAACCTGGAACAAAAGTTCACTAAAAAAATCGATACAATGAAGAAGAGTTTAACCGAACTCCAGGAAATGAAGAATCAATTCAGGGAACTACAAAATACAGTGGAAAGCCTCGAGAACATGGTAGATCAAACAGAAGAAAGAATCTAAGAGATTGAAGATAACACTTTCCAATTAAATAAATCAGTCACAGAGATAGAGCAGAGAAACAAGAGAAAAGAGCGAAGACTACAAGAGATGTGGGATTATATAAAGAAACCTAATGTGAGGGTCACAGGGTTACCAGAAGGGGAAGAAGAAAACACTCAAGGGTTGGACAAGCTATTTGAAAATATAATAGAGGAAAATGTCCCAGGCCTTGCTAAAAATCTCGATATATGATTTCAAGAAGCTTAGAGGACCCCTGGGAGATTCAATGCAAACAGGAAGACATCAAGACATGCAGTCATCAGACTGACCAAAATATCAACTAAAGAGGCCCTTCTAAGAGCTGTAAGATGAAAGAAGCAAGCAACATACAAAGGAAAGCCAATCCAAATAAACCAGACTTCTCTAATGAGACTTTACAAGCAAGGGGAGACTGGGACACCATTCTCACTCTTCTAAAACAGAACAATGCCCAACCTAGAATCTTATTCCCTGCAAGACTAAGTTTTGTATATGAAGGAGAAATTAAGACATTCTCAGATAAGCAAAGACTGATGGAATTCACCAAGACAAGACCAGCACTTCAAGAAGTACTCAAAACAGTGTTACCCACGGATCAGCACAATAAACACTCACGAATGTAAATCTACTCAAAACTAAAGATCAAAGCCCAGATACCACAATGGCTCAAGAGAGAAAACAAAGCAACAACATTGAACCCAACATAATGAACAGAAATCTGCCCCACCTGTCAGTTATCTCAATAAATGTGAATGGCTTGAACTCCCCACTCAAGAGACATAGGCTGGCCGAATGGACAAAAAAACACAAGCCAAGTATCTGCTACCTTCAAGAAACACATCTAACCTGCATGAATGCAATTAGACTAAAGGTAAAGGGGTGGAGAACGATATTTCAAGCAGACAGAAGCCAAAAGAAAGCTGGCATGGTGGTGCTGATTACAGATAACTTAGTTTTTAAATAAACAGAAGTAATAAAAGACAAAGAAGGTCACTATAAAATGGTGAAGGTACAGTTCAACAAGAAGACATAAGAATTCTAAATGTATATTCACCCAACCCTGGTGCACCCAGATTCATAAATCAAACTCTACTGGATTTAAACAAATGGATAAACAACAACACCATAATATTTGGAGACATTAACACCCCACTAACACAGGACAGATCCTCCAAATAGAAAATCAACAAAGAAACAGTGGACTTAAACAGAACCCTAGAACAAATGGGCCTGATTGACATTTACAGGACATTCTACCCCAAAACCACTGAATATACCTTCATCTCATCAGCGCATGGGTCATTCTCTAAGATTGACCATATCCTAGGACACAAAGCACATCTCAAACAATTTAAAAAAATACAAATTATACCATGTATCTTTTCAGACCACAATGAAATAAATGTAGAAATTGATCCTTAAAAGAGTCCCCATTTCTACACAAAGTCATGGAAACTAAACAACCTTCTGCTGAATGATCATTTCATAAAAAAAGAAATCAAGATGGAAATGAAAAGATTCTTTGAACTAAACGACAAAGGCGACACAAGTTACCAAAACCTGTGGGACACAGCTAAAGCAGTCCTGAAAGGAAAGTTAATTTCCATAAATGCCTATATCCAAAAGTCAAACAGATCACAAATAGACAACCTAATGAATTGTCCAAAGAGCTGGAAACAGAAGAACAGACCAACCTCAAATGAAGCAGAAGAAGTGAAATCATTAAGATCAAATCAGAACCAAAGGAAATTGACAACAGGGAAATTATATGGAAGATTAATGAAACAAAAAGTTGGTTCTTTGAAAAAATAAACAAAATTGACACATCATTGGGTAGACTAATGAAAAGCAGAAAAGAAAAATCTCTAATAAGCTCCATCAGCAACAATAAAGGAGAAATCACAACTGATGTCACAGAAATACAAGATATAATTTATGAATACTACAAAAACCTCTATGCACACAAACTGGAAAATGTGGAGGAAATGGACAATTTCTTAGAAACACATAGCCTCCCTAGGCTCAACCAGGCAGAAATAGATTCCTGAACAGACCAATATCAATTACTGAAATTGAAAAGCAATAAAAAACCTTTATAAAAAGAAAAGACCTGGACCAGATGGTTTCACACCCGAATTTGACAACACCTACAAAGAAGAACTGGTGCCTATACTGCAGAAATTATTCCACAACATTAAGAAGGATGGAATTCTCCCCAACACATTTTATGAAGTGAACATAACCCCGACACCAAAACCAGGAAAAGATGCAACAAAAAACGAAAACTATAGACTAATATCCCTTATGAATATAGATGCAAAAAATTCTCAACCAAAACCTAGCCAATCGAATCCAGGTGCTTATCAAGAAAATAATTCATCACAATCAAGTGGGCTTCATCCCAGGGATGCAGGGATGATTCAACATATACAAATCTATAAATGTAATTCACCATATAAACAGAAGCAAAAACAAAGACCATATGATTCTCTCAATAGATGCAGAGAAAGCATTTGACAAAATTCAACACCCTTTTATGATAAGAACGCTCAACAAAATAGGCATAGACAGGGCTTACCTAAAAATGATACAAGCCATATATGACAAACCCACAGCCAATATCATACTGAAAGGGGAAAAGTTGAAAGCATTCCCACTTAGAACTGGAAAAAGACAAGGATGCCCACTATCTCCACTTCTGTTCAACATAGTGCTGGAAACCCTCGCTACAGCAATCAGACCTGAGAGCGGAATTAAGGGCATCCAAATGGGAGCAGAAGAGATCAAACTCTCACTCTTTGCTGATGACATGATATTATAGCTAGAAAACCCCAAGGATTCAACCATGAGACTCCTTGGTCTGATAAATGAATTTGGTAAAGTCTCAGGATACAAAATCAATACACAGAAATCAGAGGCATTCATATATGCCAACAAAATTACAAGTGAGAACCAAATTAAAGACTCTATTCCCTTCAAAATAGCAACAAACAAAATAAAGTACCTTGGAATATATTTAACTAAGGAGGTAAAAGACCTCTACAGGGAGAACTATGAAACACTGAAGAAGGAAATAGCAGAGGATGTAAACAGATGGAAGGATATACCATGCTCATGGGTTGGCAGAATCAACATTGTTAAAATGTCTATACTACCCAAAGTGACCTACAGAGTCAGTGCAATCCCTATCAAAATGCCATCATCATTTTTCACAGATATAGAAAAAATAAGTTTAGGCTTCGTATGGAACCAGAGAAGACCATGTGTAGCAAAATCAATCCTAGGCAATAAACACAAAATAGGAGGTATCAATTTACCAGACTTCAAACTATACTACAAGGCTATAGTCATTAAAACAGCTTTTTTATTGGCACAAGAACAGGGTCATTAACCAGTGGAACAGAACAGAGAACCCAGATATAAAACCTACCTCATATAGCCAACTAATCTTTGACAAAGCAGACAAAAACATACACTGTGGAAAATAATCTTTATTCAATAAATGGTGCTGGGAAAACTGGATAGCCACATGTAGAAGACTGACACAAGAACCACACCTTTCACTTCTCACAAAAATCAACTCATGCTGGGTAACAGACTTGAACCTTAGGTGTGAAACTATTAGAATTCTAGAGGAAAATGTTGGAAATACTCTTCTAGACATTGACCTAGGCAAAGAATTTATGTAGAAGACTCCAAAGGCAATCACGACAGCAACAAAAATAAACAAATGGGACCTGATCAAATTAGAAAGCTTCTGCACAGCCAAAGAAACTGTCAAGAGAGCAAACAGACAACCCACAAAATGGGAGAAAATTTTTGCAAGCCACACATCTGATAAAGGGCTGATAACTAGAATCTATTTAGAACTCAGGAAAATCAGCAAGAAAAAATCAAACAACCCTTTTAAAAAATGGGCAAAGGACATGAACAGAAACTTCTCAAAAGAAGACAGAATAATGGCCAATGAACATATGAAAAAATGTTCAACATATCTAATAATCAGGGAAATGCAAATCAAAACCACAATGAGATATCACTTAACTCCACTGAGAATGGCCTTTATCAAAAAGTCCCCAAACAACAAATGCCGGCATGGATGCGGAGAGAGAACAGTCCTACACAGTTTGGGACTGCAAACTATCTCAACCTCTGTGGAAAGCAATATGGAGATACCTCAAAGAGATACAAGTAGATCTACCATTTGATCCAGCAATTCCACAACTGGGCATCTACCCAAAAGATCAAAAGTCACTTTATGAAAAAGATACCTGCACTTGAATGTTTATAGCAGCACAATTCACAATTGCAAAGCTGTGGAAACAACCCAAGTGCCCATCAATTCATGAATGGATTAATAAAATGTGGTATATGTATACCATGGAATACTACTCAGCTTTAAGAAAAAATGGTGATATAGCACCTCTTGTATATTCCTGGATAGAGCTGGAACCCATTCTACTAAGTGATGTATCTCAAGAATGTTAAAACAAGCACCACATGTACTCACCAGCAAATTGGTATTAACGGATCAACACCTAAGTGGACATATAGGAGTAACATTTATCAGGTGTCAGGAGGGTGGGAGGGGGGAGGAGGGGATGGGTGTATACAACCATGAATAAGATGTGCAACGTTTGGGGGATGGACACTCTTGAAGCTCTTACTCGATGGTGGAGGGGGGCATGGGCAATATATGTAACCTTAACACTTGTACCCCCATAATATGCTAAAAAAAAAAAGAGCAGAGGATTTGGAGTTAAGTAGACCCAGGTTCAAATCCCAGCTCTGCCACTTATTAATTGGGTGATGTGTAAGTAACGAGATCTCCCCACCCTTAGTTTCCTTCTATTTTAAATAGGGATAATAACATATACCTAAATAAAGGTTTAACAGATTAAATGGGATCCTGCAGGAAAAGCTAAGTGCCAAGCAAAAAGTACTTGACAAAGATTCACAAACCTATGTAATCATGTAGAATAAATTTAACAAAATAAAAAAAAATAAGAAGACTCAAATAAATGAGAAATAAAAGAGGAGACGCTACAACTCATGACAGAAATGAAAAAGGTCATAAGAAACTACGATGAATAAGCACACACCAACAACTTGTATAACCTAGAAGAAATGGCTAAATTCCTGGAAATATACAACCTACCCAGACTAAAGCATGAAGAAATAAAAATCCTAAACAAACCAATAATGAGTAATGAGATTGAATCAGTAATTAAAATTTTCCCACAAAGAAAAGTCTATGACAGATGGCTTCACTGGTGAATTCTACTAAACATTCAAAGAATTAACAAAATTGTTTCTAACCTCTTCCCCCCAAAAATAGAACATTTCCAAACTCATTTTATGAGTTTAGCATTACCCTAATACCATTACCCTCAAGCCAGACAAAGACACCACAAGGAAACAAATGACAAGGCATATGCTTAATGAGTATAGATGCAAAAATCCTCAACAAAATACAAGCAGACCAAGTTCAATACCACATTAAAAGGATTATGCTCTACAACAAATGAAGTTTATCCCTGGGATGCAAAAATGACTTAACATATAAATATCAATTAATGTGGTGTACCACATTAACAGAATGAAGAATAATAAACACATGATCATCTCAATAAATGTAGAAAAATCATTTAACACAATTCAAGAACTTTTCATGGTAAAGACCCTCAACAAAATAGGTGTAGAACAAATTGAATTTACCTCAACTTAATAAAGGTCATCTATGAAAAGGCCAAATCATACTCAAAGGTGAAAATCTGAAAGCTTTTCTTCTAATATGGAGAGTAAGGCAATGATGCACACTTTGCCATTTCTATTCAGCACAGCACTGGAAAACCAAGCCAGAGCAATCAGGCAGGAAAATGAGAGAAAATGCATTCCGTTAAGAAAAGAAGAAACAAATCATCTCTGTTTACAGATGACTTGATCTTATATGTAGAAAATTCTAAAAAGTATACAAAGAAAATGTTAAAAATAAAAATGAAATTCAGTAAAGGTTCAAGATACAAAATTAAGTTGCATTTCTATACACTAAAAATGAAGTATCTAAAAAGGAAATTAAAAAAGAAAGTTCCATTTACAATAGCAACACAAATAATAAAATAGGAAAAACTTAACCAAAGAGATAAAAGGCTTATACAGTGAAAATTGCAAAATATAGATGAAAAATTAAAGAAAACACAAATAAATGGAAAGATACTTTATGTTCATGAATAGGAAGACTTAATATTTTTAAAATTTTCATGGAAATTAATGAATGGAAGTGATCTACAGAGTCAATGCAATTTCTATCAAAATCCCAATTTTTTAATATATACATATGCAAAGAACAATTCTAAAATTCACATGAAACTATAAAAGACCTCAAATAGCCGAAGCAATCTAGAGAAAGAACAAAGCCAAGGGTATCACATTTTCTGATTTCAAAATATATTCAAAAGCCACAGTAATTAAAACAGTATGATGGTACCATGTGCACTTTAATGTTATAAAATTGTAAGAACAACTGAAATGCAGATTCATTAGGAATGGCTGAGGGCTTCTATTCAAAAAACAAACCAAACCTTTTAAAGATTCAATATAGAAATAAAACCACACATTTACAAGAATTATAATACTCCCATTTTATAATCCCAGAGTTTGAAAGAACTTTCTAAATTTGGAAAGAAAAATAACTACAAAAGCATAAAATATAAAAATTTTAATTTAACTTATTCTAAATTATGTAAACATAAATGACTAACTGGGAGAATTTGCATTATATAATTAGAAACAATGGTTAATAATATCTAAAAGAAAATTTTATAAATAAACTAGGAAATGTAAAATTAAAAATTTTAACTGGAGTAAGAGTTATGAACCATCAATTTATACTAGAAGATAATAAGTGCCCAAGAAAATTTTAAAAAGATGTTTATTAAAAATAAATTAATTAAAAATAATTAAAAATAAAGAAGAATTATATATATATATGATATTACATTTTTTTGCCTATACTTTTTTAAACATTGAAAAGAAAACAAATGTTTCACCATGATTAGCTTGGGCTCTGGTATGGCGAGTCAGGCACACTTGGTCAAAGTATAAACAATTAAGCTTTATTACAGAACAATCTGTATTAATTGAAACCATTAATAAATTGCATTATGTAAGCAAATTAGTAGATATGTGGTGAAAAATTTGAATAGGAATCTCACAATAGAAACCTGAACAGATAAACATAAAAAAAGCAATAAAAGGAAAATCGTGATAGGATTTCACGATCCCAAATTATTCAAATATTCAATAATGACATTATTATGTTTTTGTGAAAATACGGAACAAAACCCCTCTTATATAGAGTTGATATGAGTACTAAATTTTAAAAACACTTTGGAAAACGACTATTCACCATACAATAAATTTTAAATGGATATATCTTATAAAATAGCAATTCCATTTCTGGATATATAAATTAAAGCAGAGATTCTCAAATTAACCACAGTGAAGGACCATTTTTTCCAGTCTCTCATGAGTAAATACTATTGTAAAATATAGCAAAAATTATTCTTTATATTGAAAAGAAAAAAAACATACATCACCAAATATGTATTTTTATAATCAAATGCCATAAACTTACTCCATCAGTGTGCTGGGAACATGACTGCTCTCACTGTATGCATCACGGGTAGCCTGACCACAATCTGCAGACCAGCCCTTGTCTGCAGGTCACACTTAGAGCGGTGCTGCCTCTATGCACATGTATACCAGGACCTTTGAAAAAACGTGTTCACTGACCATTGTTCAAAATGCCAAAAATTTGAGACCTCAAGAGCCTAAATAGAGTGCTAGTATAATATAATATTAAACATTGAAAATTAGTGATTTTGAGTAACATGTTTCAACCTGACTGTATTTCATAAACATGTTAAGTAGAGACAAGAAACAAGTGATCCAACAAATAAAAAGCAAAAACTTGAACATCATATAAGAACGTATATATCACCACTCATATAATAACAAAATATTAAACAATATGTAATTTTTCTGTGAAGCTGTATCCATATGGAACTAGGTATAATGACCAGTGTTTGATTCCTGCATGCTGATCTATTCTGGAACAAGATCTTTAAACAATGCCTGTAGCATAGACAACCCTCTAAAAAGATCGTTACTTAACCTTCCCAGTGGTCACAAGTGACTTCATCCTGAAAGCTTGCTATATTAAGGATACTTTCTGGAGGACAGGTGTAGGGATTCACTGTCTCCTGGCCACCTGAGATCTCTGTTTGTAAGTCCCTGTTAATTTTTTTTTCCTGAGAAACTGGATTTGTCAGCCTCTTTCTTCCCCTCAGCTCCCGTGGCCCTTGGGGGTAGCTTTGGGCATGCCTGCTAACCTAGGAAGAAAGGTGTAGAAGTGATCAGAACAATGTTAGAATGTTTCAACCTTTCATAAAATTAAAAGGATATTATGTCAATATACTTTTAATAAAACCATGAGGGAAAAATATTACTATGTTGGCTCAGAGATCCACTTACAGAAATACATCCAACTTGAAAAGGAATCTCACAATAGAAACCTGAACAAACATGAAATACTGTAAATTTTTAAAACATGAAAATTAAAAGCATGACAGCATTTCACAATCCTACTTTTTAAAAAATGTAAAAATGGCCCTATTATGTTTTTATAAAAATGTGGAAGAGGAATCCTTTTAGGAATACTAATTTTTACAAATACTAATTTTTACAAACACTTTAGAGAATATATGTGTAAAATGATTCAATCTTTTCATAAATTAAAAAAAAAAGTCTATATATTTTCCATTAATGCCATGAAAGAAAAATATTACTAGATTGACTTAAAGATTCAACTTACAGAACTATATCCACAAGAAATAATTGAATAAATCTACAAATGTTTATGTGCAAGTTTTTCATTTTTATGTCGTTTATGGGATACAAAATTACATAATCTTGGATGTTTAGCAATAGTGACTTATTTGAGTTTCTGATGCAGCAATCATAGAATAGAATACATTGAAATTAAAATGCTATGCATTACAATAAAAATAAAAATCTCTATTATTGAAACAGCACTGCAATATATTTCAAGTAAAATATTACAGGTATAGGCTGGGCGCAGTGGCTCACGCCTGTAATCCTAGCACTCTGGGAGGCCGAGGCGGGCGGATTGCTCAAGGTCAGGAGTTCAAAACCAGCCTGAGTGAGACCCCGTTTCTACTATAAAAAAATAGAAAGAAATTAATTGGCCAACTAATATATATAGAAAAAATTAGCCTGGCATGGTGGCGCATGCCTGTAGTCCCAGCTACTCGGGAGGCTGAGGAAGTAGGATTGCTTGAGCCCAGGAGTTTGAGGTTGCTGTGAGCTAGGCTGACGCCACAGCACTCACTCTAGCCTGGGCAACAAAGCGAGACTCTGTCTCAAAAATAAATAAATAAATAAATAAATAATATTACAGGTATAAAGTCTTTGAATTAAATAATACATGATGTCATTTTTTAAGAAATTCACATTCTTAGGAAAAAGTAACAAGTAATAAGAAAAATGCCATATGATGACACTGATTGCGTGTATAGTGAAGTGTAGAATTAAAGATGATTATTTTCTTATTTATAACATTTTATGGTTAATTTAAATAATAAGTTGATTTTTAATTAGAGAAAATATTTAAGTAAATCTCAGCTTATAGTTAATATGTATCATAGGCATCTTTCTTTCAGTTCATGTAAAGATACTCATTATTTCTAATTTCATTAACTACATAGTAGTATTATGAAAATTTGACTGTATGATCCATACATGAAGTTTTATTAACAACATGGCCACCCCAAAGATCTTTATTTTTTTCCCCTTCACTTATTTCTCAGAGTATTTTTGTGAGATTAATTCCTAGAAATCAATTACTATTCAATGGATATATATTTGACCCTGGAACGCCACGGCTTTGAACTGTGCAAGTCCAATTTTATGCAGATTTTCTTTTAATTCTGCCCCCGAGACAGCAAGACCACCCCCTCCTCTTCCTTCTGCACAGCTGACGCCAAAGAAGAGAGGGGCATGAAGATCTTTTTGATGATCCACTTCCATTTAACAAATAGTATAATGTGTATATTTTCTCTTCCTTATTATTTATTAACATTTTCTTTTCTCTAGCTTACTTTATTGTACAAATACAGCATGTAATACATATAACATACAAAATATGTGTCATCAGTAAGACTTCCAGTGGGCAGTGGGCAATTCGCAGTTAAGTTTTTGGGGAGTCAAAGTTATATTAATACATGGATTCTCAACTGTGCAAGGCATCAGCTCCCCTAACCCCTGTGTTGTTCAGGGTTCCACTGTACGTCTTGTTTCCATTACTACTAGAGGAAAATGCCACAAAGATTCTTTCTTTAGGAAGTATATTCAAAGTCTAGCACATTTTAAATGTGTGGTGCCACCATTTTGTGTCTCACTCTGAAAACTTATTATCAAAAGTCACATCTCATTTTCCCAACATTAGAAAAACTACTGCAAACACACTTGGTGAAAACATCATAGTTTGCACTGTATACAACTAGCGTGCACACATTTTATTTTTAAAATAGATTTTTTCTTTAATTACCTCAAAAGCTAAAGAGAAAAGCAGTTGAATAGAAATGGCAGAGCAGCCTAGGACCTCACTGAGACCCAGGAGGAACTGTGTCATCTAGAAAGAGCAGAGCAGAGAGGTGGTGGGCTGCTCTGCATCTGGGAGTATAAAAGTGCCGTTTGCTTTGATTGTGTGCTCACTGTGTATTTACTGCTGGGAACTGGGCTCTTTTGTGTACTTTTATTCCAATTTTATCCAAGTTGCTGATGGTTTAACCTTTCAAAACCTTATATGGATTTCCTTTCCTTTCAGATATGAAACTATTTTGCCTTGGTATTGTGATCATATGAGGAGTAAACTTACCTAAATCATTTGCAGATTATAATATTATGTCCATACTAATCTCAACTGTAAAAGAGTAAAATCAAGTACAACTGTATTTCTGATTATTTCAAACATGTATGGCTAAAAGTAATCTGTACTTTTATATAATAAAGTGTATTTGATACAATAAGTTCTCAACTATTTAAGAAAGTATATGTGTGTATTAATTTTATACATATCTTTACATATACCTTGCATAGGAAACTAACTTCAGGCTTTACAAGAAAAATTCCAAAGAATTTGAACTTAAATGTCTACAATTATATTTACATTAAAAAAATTAGCACAATCTCACTATGAAGAAAAAGTGACTATAAAATTATTTTAAAAAATTATCCACCCTGACATTTACAATATTCTCACATTTCCAGTTAAAACCTATTTTGATTGTTCTTAGAATTTAGATAAAAAATGTTCCAGAAAATTTGAAGAGAAGCACTTTAACCAATTTTGAGTTGTTCAAGCATGAAGAAATGGCATTTCACTGACATTTTAAAAACTATTCAGATTCTTTCTATGAATTCAAGTGTTTCAAACATATATTATTCTAAAATACCAAAACAGGAATAGAATATGAAAGGCTGGTTATGAGTAATATGATATAGTTTTGTGATAGCATGGAATTATAATAACAATACTTGCTCTGATCTGATATCCAGCAAGGTTTCACTGAACTGTAGTGCCTTCATTTTATAGATGTTTAATCATTGATGTTGAGTTAAATCTGAGTCATTTCTAGACATAAGGGTATATTGAGGTATTACATAATAACTTTCAAATGTTTATAATTTATAGTGATAAAATTATGCTGATTACACATATACCTTATAGTAAAAAGAAAGGACTTTTATATATACAGTTTGAATACCTGAGGTTTTTAATTCAATGTCAAGGTTTGCAAAATAATTCAATATATTCTAATGTTTTCTGAAAGGGATTTTTATTTTTGCAGTTGTTTGTTTTACCAGTTTTCAGTAGTGATCATAATTGCTTGTGCAAAACTGAAGAAATTATGGAGACATTTTGCTACTTATTACACATAAGAAAAAAACATCATTAACTTTGGGGTCAAATGGATATAGTTTTAACTCAGCTCTACATTTCCTGGCTATGTTATTATAATGTTTTACACAGCAAAATTAGAGATGCAAAATTATTTTATATGGTTATTATAAGAATCAGAGGCAACAAAATGTTTCATTATAAAGTAAAAGTTGACTGGAATAAATGCTGATTCAGTGAATTAAAGCCAATATGTGGCATTATTTTCAACTAGGTCAGTAGAATAACTGAGTAATTATTCATTTATAATCTCTCATTGCCTATATATAGTATAAAACCTTGTTTTTAGCACTAGTTTTAGATGAAATGTGCCAATGGTAAACAAATGTGTATAAAAACATATTAGTGACAGCTGATATGGTGACACAGGCCAGTAGTCCCAGCTACCAGGGAGGCTGAGGTGGGGAGATTGCTTGTGCCCAGGAGTTTGAGGCCAGCCTGGGCAACAAGACTCTGTCTCTAAAAATAAATAAATAAAACAAAATAAAATAAAAAATAAGAAAAATAATAAAATTTAAAGACATGTTAGTGGTTTCTACAAATCAGATTTTAATGAACTTATTCTCATTTGTCTTGGTATTGTAAAATAATAATTATACTAATAAAACACAGCCATAATCCATGATGACAGAATAACAAGGAGAAAGAACCCACTCCAATCTTTATTGTTTATATAATAAGTTATATCGAAAACTTGAAACCAACTTTAGAGCAGAGGTGGGCATGAACAGGGCGGAGTAGAGGGACAGGCCATGGGGGCCCTGTGATGATAGAGAATGTGGAAGACCCCAGGACGGAGAGCACCCCATGTAAGAAGGTGCCAGGAAGATCCTGTAACCCCAGGGGGAGGGCACTAGCTACTGGGGAACAAAGGAGAAGGGACTTGAACTTCCAGTTCAAGTTATGCCAAAGTGTGTGACTCAGCTCACCAACAACAATTAAACTTTGTACAAATATGAAGCACTGGTTTTCAGGCTTCGAGCAGCAGGTAGTAGATAAAGCTATAATCCCTGTGACTAGGAAAGCCTTCAAAGTGAGCTACCCATTCATCCTAGCTTTCTGCCGGAGAGAATTCTTCCCAAAGTGGCATTCCGCATGGAGTGGAACCCAAAGATGGAGTAATGCCCTCACTGAGCAGAAGAAATTTAAATGAGAGTTGAGGATTTCGTAGGCAGCTGGAGTTAGTGGGATTAGGTATGAGAAAGGAAGAAGCTGTGCAAAGAAGTCACTTTAGAAAGCTACACAAGGACACTGCATTTGCAGCTGTAAACTAAACTGCACATTCAGAAGGCAAAGAATTGCCGAGCTGGCAGAGAACTGCAAGAGTCTGCTTGTGAGCTAAACAGAGATTATAAAGAATGCACAGTGCTGAGAAAGGTAGTTTCCCTCAGTCTCATTGACTACCATAGTTATTCAACTGAGAAAACAAACAAACAAAAAAAAGATTGAGGAGTATGGCTAATCTAGCCACAAAGCAGTGGCTAGCCACCCTCACCACGCTAAGTGACAGACAAGACAGAATCACGTTCTGTCATTAGCAAACACTGCCCACCAGAACAGAGCATCACTTAATTACCGAAAGAAAATTAGTAAGTAAACCAGCTTAATCCTGTACCTAGTAAAAATATAATTCAAAAATAAACAGAACCTCTGGCACCCCAAACTACATTTAAACTCAACCTGTCTGGCAAGCAGCACCTCAAGTATCGAAGTTAAACATGCAAGTATTTGAGAAATTCTCTACTTTGAATTTCTTGAAGAGTCTACCCAACTACATCAAGCAAGGTGTGAGTAGGGAAGTGTTAACAAAGGTTTGGTAGTAATACTGGATATATTTAACTGTAGATCTAAGATTAAATGTTGGGAGTGAGGGAGAAGGAATGTGTAAATGTTACGTGTTCTGACAAAGAGAACACAGGCTGCAGCTCATACCCCACCTGCAAGACCGCATTCCAATGCCTGCAATTAGGGTATTTTATTTATTTTGCCCAGGTTTTATAGTTGTTTCTTTAGGAGGTTTAGCCCAATAGCAGTAACTCCATGACTGGCAGAATGGGAAGTACTTAATATCGCTTAATGTTTTCTACATAGCTTTATAGCAAGATTTTTCTGGGGGATTAATTCCAATGTAAAATACTCCAATATGATTGAACTGAAAGTCATTATTATTCAAAATCCACAGCTGCTGTGGTTGTGTATTCTTTCTATTCCAGATAATGAGTTATTTGTGCATCTTTTTGTTTTTCTTCATCAGGCTTACTGGATATTCATTAATTTTAATATTTTTCTTAAAGAACCAACTTCTGAATTTTTAAATATATATTGTCTGTTTCTTTAATTTCTGTCCTTCTATGTGTAACTTCCTTCATTCTGTATGTTTTACTGGGTTCTCTTCTCTCTCTCACACATTGTACTTTTTTATTAAAATGTGTTCATGTTTTTCTTTTATTTTTTTAAAGCAGAGTTATTTTATAATCTAACATGGCTTTATTCAGTAACTGAAGTCTTTGTGAATCTGTTTATACTTTTTTTCTGCTATTTTTACAAATGGTAGGGTATCATTTACTTGTATATTTAGATATGTTTAAATAACAAATATTTATTTTTCCTAGAAAATTATTTTTGTGCACTTTTGAGGATTAGTGTGAAGAGAATTCACCAAGGAGGATTTGGATTTGCTTCTGAGTCTCCTAGTGGCACCACCATTCTG
This sequence comes from Mirza zaza, assembly GCA_008750895.1. Lineage (NCBI taxonomy): Eukaryota > Metazoa > Chordata > Mammalia > Primates > Cheirogaleidae > Mirza > Mirza zaza. The sequence continues at coordinate 44,058 of VSMD01047827.1, forward strand.
GGACCACTATCGATGTAAATTCTCAGCCTAAGGGTTTTTTGTACTTCCCAGGTTGCACAAATTTGGGTGTATATTTAAACAATGACTAAATTGCTGCTATTAATTCTTAATGATTTGTTTTTCTTTTCATCTGTTTAGTTTCAAGTCAATTTTACTTGCAATTTCCTGGGAATGTGGAAAGACGCTGATACTTCTTACTTTACACTGAGGATGTAACATTTGGTCACAGCTTTATAAGGAATGGTCTTGCAGGACGCCCTATCTTGTGCTGCGTGACACTAAGCAAACCCAAGCTCATCCATTTCAGTACGTGTTCCACGGGCAAAATCAGCTCCAGTGTTAGGTATATTTTAAAGGGTCCCTGTGTTCACATAGTTTTGACCTAAAATTTCATTATTTTGTGAGAATATTACTGCTTCAATTTTTTTTCCAGTGATAGCATCAAATATAAGAAACAGAAATACTGACAAAACACAAACCCTATATTTTTCTACTCTAACTGCTTTTATATACAAATAAAAATTCTTGTGTTTTTGGCTACTCCTGCTGCTTATTTTCTGATTGTGTGTGCCTTCTCCACACAGGCACACTTAGGTAATTCTTTACACGCTTTTGTTTCCACTGCTTTATATTAACTAAATATATTTCTCAGAGTCCTATGCTTAAAACTCAAATATCCTAAATTAAAATTTTCCTTTTCCTTCACTTCTGTGTGTCTCTAGTCTCAACAAATATTATCAATGCCTAAGCCAAGAAAACAAGCATTATCCTATTGTTTATCATTCATCACAGATATGAATTCAATTTTCTAGGTTTCCTGAAATACTATCATTTTTCAGTGCTTTTATCTTAACTAAGTTCCTAAATTTTCTGTAGTATGAATGTACTGCAAAAATATCCTTACTCTGCTTCATTGTCCCAGTTTAAGTTCCTCGCAGTCTGTTTCTCGCCCTGCGAAGCATAAGCATTGGCCACGCTGTGCAAATACGGCGGCGCATGCGCTCCCCGGGCACAATCACTGTCTTTGTCGGTTGTGTTCTTCTTCTTCGCTTTCTATGCTCTGATTTTCCTTTATTTAACATAGAATACATCAACATAAAAATAAGAACCTTTTACAAATTAACAGAAAAACACACCTAGGAATAAAATGCACAATTAAAATATAAAATATACAATTAGATGTACAACATCTCCATCTGATTTACTTTAAAATATATGTTCTATCTATCCTTCTTAGTGCTTTTTTATAACATAAATTCTATAAATTAGAAAGTTTCTATGTCATTATAAACCACCTTGGCAGTGGTTGTTCTAGGAGGAATTATTCCTGTCCCAAACTATGCCAATCAGAATATTTCAGTATACCATAATTCTTTCAATCGGTCTAAGAGGTATCATAAATTTCAAAATTCTTTAAGGTACTTTTTTAGTTCAAGCATATTTTTAAAGGTGTAAAATTGCAGACAGACTAAAAAAAATCTTAATTGGTTCAAAAATACATGAAATTTTTCGAAAGTCTATATATATCTTGTCAACATATACATTTGTTCCTTGTGAAATGATTACTTTTTATTCACTGAATAAAATAATCTTTAAACCTTCAACTCTCTGTCATAAATATAATAAGGTGACACTTACAAAAATAATTCAGTTTTTCAATTCAGGGATAAATGTGCGAAAATCCTCAAATAACAATGGGTTCCAGAGATAACTGGGTTAATAATTTAGTCCTATGTTGCAATTTTTCCTAGAAGGAAGATGTCCTTTAAAAAAATTGTGGGCATTTCAGAACCCAGGTCAATTCAAAAAACTACAAGGCAACAATGGTTTGGTTTTAAAAATCTTGGACAAGAATATTTTTATTTCATGTTAACTAATTTGACATGGTGAGTTTGCTCACCCTCTTTCTGTCATTAGAGCATTCCAGGTGATTCGAATGGAAGATTGCGGCTTCCACTGTCACCTGTGGGTGGAGTTTATAAAAAGAAGTGAATGTATTAATTTGGGTGATCTCAAAGCAGGAGTGTGGACACTGTTAAAGTGAGACAGAAAAAGAGAGAAAAGGAAACAGGAAAGGTTGTAAAGCCCATCCGGCCTTCATTATGCAGCCCCCTCGGGCCTCCGCTGCAGGGAGGGAGGTTCTTGGTGGCCTCGAGTGCTGAGCCTCCCGCCTCCCCTCCGGTCCCGGCCCTCCCCCCTCCCTCGGTCCCTCCCCTCTCCCCTCTCCCCTCCCCTCCCCTCCGGTCCCTCCCCTCCCCT